>CP141135.1:35574189-35619189 GCA_035236585.1 Warburgia ugandensis
AGGTACATTGGGACTTTTTGGCATTTAAATTGCTCGATCATTGTTTTAAGGATGATCCAATGGCTTGAAAAGTTTTGACATTGTGTTCAGGACTTTCCATTGACATATAATGTTTATACAATGTGACTTGGGATTTCCCAGTGCATTGCACAAAGAATCATCTAATGGCTTGAAACTTCCCATGACACAAAGAGATTTGAGATTGCACCTGGCTTCCAAGGACAAGTAAGGTTTTCGTATTGTGCCGTTTGACTTGCCAGCTCTTAAAATGCACGGACATGGTGCCAAAGGATCATCCAAGGGCTTGGAAAGTTTAGATATTGTGCCTAGAAATTCCTAGGATTGTAAGTGATTTAACATTGTGCGTTGCACTTCCATGGACATCTAATGGTTTGAAATTGTACCATAGGACTTCCATGGACATGCTTGGTCATTGTGTAATGGATCATCCAACATATTGGAAAGTTTAGACGTTGTGTTTGGAAATTGTGAAGTGATTTGGACTTTTTACCTTGGGATTTCTAAAGCTCTCAGACATTGTGCCAGGGATGACTCAATGGCTTGAAAATTTTACACATTGTTTTTGGAAACACTATGCACAAGCTCAAATCACTTTTGAGTCATGGGATGTTCGCAAACACAGAGTCTTAACTTTTTAGGCCATTAGATGATCCTTTCAGGACAATGTCTAAACACTTCAAGTGGTAGGAAGTTTCGGGGTACAATGTCAAGACATCACAAGTCCTTGGAAGTCCCTATGCAATAAGTCAAACCACTTCAGGTGCTAGGATGTTCCCAAATACAATGTCTAAACATTTTCGGCTATTGGATGATCCTTTGCTCAATTGTCTGGAACCTTGAATGCTGGAAAATCCCAAGGCACAATGTCAAAACAATTCATGTCCTTGGAAGTCCATAGGTTCAAAGCCAAATCATTTCGAGTCCTGAGAAGCATCCAGCACAACATCAAAATTTTAAACATTGTTGTATGACCCTTGGCACAATATCTTATTAACCAGTGAGATACGCCAAATCCCTTTGAACTATAGGATATGTCCCAAGCACAACATCTAAACTTGTCATGCCATTGGATGATCCTTAGCACAATGTCTTAGCATGTGAAGCGCTGACAAGTTCCATGGTACAATGTCAAAGTCGAATCACTCTAAGTACTGGGAAGTTTCCAAACACAAAATTTAAAATTTTTAAGCCTTTGGATAATACTTGGCACAATGTTTTGGCACTTTAAATGCTGTGAAGTCCCACGTCACAATTTCAAAACAATACAAGTCCTTGCATGTCCCTATGCCCAAAGTTAAAACACCTCGAGTCCTAGTATGTTTACCAAACATAATGACTTGATTTTTCAATCCATTGGATGATCCTTTGTGTAATGTCTAAGCATGTTAAATGCTTGACAATCCCTATGCACAAAGTAAAATCGTGTTGAGTCCCAAGATGTTTGTAAATATAATGTCAAAACTTTTCTCGCTATTGGATGATCCTATGCACAATATCTGGGCACCTTAAATGCTAGAAAGTCCATAGGCACAACGTAAAAACAATACAAGTCCTTCGAAGTACATAAGCACATGGTCAAATTGTTTCAACCCAACAGAAGTTCCCAATCACCATATCTAAAGTTTTCAAGCCGTGGGATGATCTTTGGCCCAATTTTTGAGGACATTAAGTGCTGGGAAGTTCCATAGGACTATGTCAAAGCCTTACATGCATCAAGTCAAATCACTTTCATACATCGGATGTTCCACACACAAAGTCTAAACTATTCAACCCATTGGATGATCCTTTTGGCACAACGTCTGTGCACTTGAAGTGTTAGGAAGTCTCGTGCTACAATGTCAAGACATTATAACACCTTGGAGGTCCCTAGGCAATAATTCAAATCACATCGAGTCCTTGGGTGTTCCCAGCTATTGGATGATCCTTTCCACCATATGCGAGCACTTCAAATGCTGAGAATTCCCAAGACACAATGTCAAAACAATGCATGTCCTTCGAAGAACCAAGGTGCGGTCAAATTGTTTCGAGTCCAGGGAAGTTCCAAATCACAATGTCTAAAGTATTCAAGCTATTGGATGATTATTGGCACAATGGTTGAGCACTTTAACCACTAGGAAGCCCCATGGGACAATGACAAAGCATTGCATGTCCCTAAAAGTCCCTATCCACAAAATCAAATCACTTTGAGTCATGGGACATTCCCAAACACAAAGTCTAAACTTTTCAAATCATTGAGTTGATCAATCATCCAGACTTTGCTGGAAAATACTCTCTCATTTGAGCAGTATCATCACACTCAGCCATAATGAGTTGATAAAACATCTAGACTCTGCTGGGAAAATACTCTGTTATTTGGGCAGTATCAGCAACTCATTATGCCATGAATAATAATGCAAGATACTCAAAAGACTACTATGCTACAATCTGATCCATACCAGCACACTCGGACAACTGCTTTCATACTCCCCTAATACCAAATGTGGAAAATCATCTATGTCATGTCTATATGGGGAGATAGACCATCACAGTGGTAGCCTTCCCATAATTTCCCCACCCGACCTTTTGCCTCTCATTGGGCATGATATCACCATATATATCACATTTTGGAGAGCGGTGCCCAAACCCTTGTAACCCTCCTAGCATAGCATCCTCAGGCATATGCCTGTTTAAAACAAAGACCACAAGCGTGCTTGCTTGTATATAAAGTATTTTTTTACTTATCAGACGTCTTGTCTATTTATATTATCATTGTCGTATTTTGGTATTCTTATACCGATGATAGGATTTCACTTCAAACTTAGGGATTGTCATTTACAATGAATGATACCCATGTTCATATAAGTTTAGGGATTACCATTCTATATGAATGATTCCCATGTATTGATTTTTATAATTATCAAACAATTTGTTTGTTTATCTTAGGCTGGAATTCCTTTGAGTTCCCTATTCACTTAGGGTTTTCCTCAATTCCAACTTAATCATTTCATATGTGTTTTGGTTAGATCATAAGGGTTTTCAATGAATTTAATACAAGTATTTTAAATTGTACTTATCAACATTTCTAGACATAAGATCATATATTCACATGTATATCTCATGTAGATGCATTCATAAAATCCTCCTACCTTCAAGTAGTGATCCATCTCTTAAGATCTTCCATAATCCTGACTGACGTATGTTGTTTGTAAATCCATACATACTATCAATATTTATACAATTTGAATAATCCCATATTTTTAACCCTATCTATATTCTTTGTTTAATCTTATCCTTTGATATAAAGGATCTAGATCTTTTGTCCTATCATGATTTATCTTCTTCAGACAGTGTTTATCTTATTGATCAATTGATTTGATGGTTAGAATATCTTCTAATATTTCAGATTTAACTATTTTCTATTCTAAATCATTGTGTATTTCTTTTCTTTGATCTTGATCTTTCATAGATCTTTTGATCAACAATTTATACTTTTTGATAAAGATCGAGGGCTTAGATCTTCTATCATCTAGTTCTTCTTTGATCTAAGTTCAGTTGTTTGATCATCCCTAAGGAGGATGATCTTGGTTCTCTTCCTTGAATCATATTTGATCAAGGGTTAGGATTCTCTATCTAGATTTCTCAACAACATAGGTACATAATAAAATATGACATTAGAATTTTTATTGTTCTTGGTCATTCAAGATCTTATGGATCTCGTTTGATCATTCTTATCTTACTTACAATTTTTATTAGGATTAGATAATTTACTGAACTTTTATGCTCTTATTATTATTATTATTATTATTATTCAACCAGTTAATGTTTTACTGGTTGAAGATAGCTTATTCCATCATAAGTCTAGACAGCTCCTCATATTTCTAATTAACTAAGGCTTACTAGCTAAACACAAAGTGGTTACTTCAATCCTCATGTAAGGAGGTGTTTAGACCTCACAAATGTCAAAGGAAGGTAGGGGAAGAGCTCCATTAGAAAACCCCCTTAACCACCATGTTCAACATTCAGTAAAGTGACGTTAGCTCAACCTTTCATAAGGTTCCTACAAGCATTTTAACCCTAAGTACCCTTTCTAATTGATTTTAATTAAATCCATGAACATTTAAAATGTCATTCATGGATTTTATTATTCTCCTAGTGTAATGACCCCAATTTTTGAGATATTAAAATCCCATGAAAAGTTCAGTTTTAAAGATAAGGGTATTTTGGTCATTTCACTAGTCGCCTCAACTGAATCCAGGAATTTTGTCCTAAAAATTGTTCCATTAGATGCGTCTCAGAAAAAGGAATCCAACAAAACCAAAATCACCCAAAATGGAGTTAAAATGAGCAAGATATGGCCCTTTGAAGTTCAGGGGCAAAATTGTAAATTTCACAAATCGACTTAAACTGAAAAAACACAGGTGCCTGTTTTGATACGGGCATCCCGTCGTCTTCAACCTCCTAGAGGTTTCTGGAACGGCGGTGTTTCAAGAAGAAACCACTGCCATTCTAGAGGATTCCCCACTGCCATTCAAAGGCGGTTAGAAACCCTCCAGAACCCTCTTTAAAAGCTCTATAAATAGAGCTCTTGGGTGCCTCTAATGGCAGCCCAAAACATGGGAGAAAAACCGTTGAGGAGCAGCGACCTAGAGGGGAAAACATGGAGAGAAAACCACCCACGAAGCAAGTACGCACAAAAAAAAACCCCAAACCCATCTCCACCATAGTTCCAGGAACTATTTTCCTAGGTTTTTTCATGAAAAACCATGGAGAATAGGCCTCCAGGAGAGCCACAAAGACCCTTGGGACGTCCCCAGGCCGCACTGTTTCGACAGGGTCGAACTAGGGTGACCTGAGGACGACCCAGGTCACTAACAGGCGGGACGATCCAATAGGACGAGTCTGCAGACACGCCTGCTGAGGCGCGCAGCGCACTAGCGTGCGTCGTTCTTTTTGTTACTTCAGGAGGCTAGGCGCACGTCGCAGACGCGCATCGCCCTAGCATTCCTCCCTTTTTGTCTTTAAGACTCTATGTACATACAATGTTAAAACGCTTATAACTTGAGATCTAGAGCTCCGATTGAGGCGCCGCAAAAGGCGTTGTGTCCGTATCGACGACGCGGACACATCTAAACCATAAAATCTCTAATCAAGGCCCAATCAAAGTAGGGCATGACCCTTAGAATAGGGTGGTGGCGCGTGACCACTAGGACTCTGGAAAACTGAGAATACCAAGGCCTAATTAGGACCTTAGGACACTCATAGGCATAGGGATGGACCCCTAATGCCTAAGTAATAAGACCCAAATGCTCTAAACCCGTCAAAGATAGGTTAAACTAACCTTGAGTCCCCAAACCATTTTCTGGAGCGTATGAGGACAAGAGGGTTAACACGACCTAGCCAGGTAGGTGCTCTATCACTATTAGATTCTTTTAAAATAACTATTGTTATTTGAGAACATATGTTTTAGATATATGATTTGATTTGCATGTGATTTGTATGAATAAATTCAGCATGCATGTTAAATGCTTTATACATAGTCATGTTTTGGAATGACTACATATACATTATGCACATACATGTGTTGCAAACAAGTGCATGCATTGCATGACTTACGTACTTGCAAAGATTGCATGAACTTGAGGGTTGCCAAAAGACGCTGGAGTGCCGAGGGCCAGGCAGTTGTGAGGGACCCAAAAGAGGACAAGTTTTAACAAAAGGTTTTGACTTATCTTATGTGATTTGGGCAAGTAAGCCCGTGGGTACTATGCTGAGGGGTCTGGGTTGGCCACCCGGCCTCTACCACTAATAGGTGGATGGGTACCACACCCAAAAAGAGGCAAGTCCCTACGTCGACTGCATGTGGTACAGGGGGCTACCATTGGTGTCACGGCACTGGGTCGGTGTGTCATAGGCCCTGTGGAGGCTATGACCAAGTGTCCTCAGGTACTTGGGGACCACACGGCGAGGAGGCCGTGGGCATAGTGGACCCTATGGTTTGATGTGCATTTCATATAGCATGATATGAGGTTGGTTGACCATACCATACTAGAGGTCCATTAGTTGGACTCCATGAGGCATATATTGCATATCCTGATGTCATCATATATATATATGATACTTTCACTTTTGGATTATGTGATCTTTTAAGTTATAAGAATTTCAGTTGATTATGGATTCTTATACTAATGTTGAACTCGAGTATTCAAACATACGCATATTTTGAATTTCAGTTGATTATGGATTCTTATACTGATATTGAACTCGAGTATTCAAACATACGCATGTTTTGAATGAGCATATGATTTCGAAACATCTCATGCATTTATAAAACTAGTAGTGATAGGCCCTACTGAGTATATTATATACTCACCCAATCCTCAACATTTTTCAGATATCAATAAGCACTCAAGGACAGGATACGTCCGTATATATATCATGGTTTAGGACAACTCCACTCCCAAAGAGGACATCTATGTTAGTGCTATGAGCAAGTGAATCCAAAAGGAAACAAATATACATGTAAGTAAACTCTCAACCCTTTGGACATGTGTTTGGACTTAGTTACAGTTGGGCTGTGCATTTTGACTGGAAAGACCTGGGGAAAAACATTTATGATTTCTGAAGATTTTCAAAAACTACCTTAGTTGTTGTGAAAGCAAAATGACACTCGGGGTTTTCAAAAATGAGTTTAAAACTAAAGCTTTTCCGCTGCATTGCATGGTTTTTATAAAATGGTTTTCAAATAGGGATGCATCCCGCCTTAGAAAATTAGACCTTGCATTTAAAAATGCATGAGAAAACCTGGTCGTCACACCTAGTTTGGGCCAAGAATTTGATAATTCTTATAATGTCCTGCTAACTACAGTCCTTACTATGATCATACTTCATAATATATATGTATTTAGTGAAGTCCATCTATATGTCATCAATTACCTCTTTTAAGGTATTTTCCATAATTCTATGATTAAAAGAAATTACACCAATAATTCTAAGGAATTTAAAGATAATCATGCTAAAATTAAAAGTATTGACCTGAATTTAAATTTGCTATTTAAAAGAAATTAACTCATAATAATACAACATCTTATTCTAGGAAAGTGGAAAATAGACATGGATCATAATTAAATCAAATTTACTATAAAAGATAATGAATTAAGCATGCGATCAAGTTGTCCTTATGATCCAACCATCCAATTTGTCCATCTTTTATAGATCTAGGGTTGATATTCCATTAAGAATGCAACCCTTGATCCTTTATGTCTCTGCTTGATCCAACATCAGAATAACATGATCCTAACCTTAGATCATTCAATTTATAGGTCCAATTGGCCTAATCATTCTTGATCCATGTGATCAAGGAATCCATTGAGATTTTCCATGATCATTTTCTCATTTTAGGGCTTACACCTTGATTTATTTCATATCAATCCAATCCAACCATACCCATGTCGTTTTATCATCATTAGTAGATATAGATTTTCAATTCTGATCACCCTAGATCTACTTGCTCAAGGGTGTAAGTAAGAGTATTTTTAATCAATAGAAATTTTTTATGCTTAAAATCTTGTTTTTATGGGTTCAGTATGTTCCCCTCATCAATATCTATTCATAGCGTTTTACAGATTGAAAATCATACTTAAATTAAGTGAGTATTTGCATTTTTAAATTTTCAGCCATTTTCATTGGTTGATTTTAGTCTATACATTTTTTTTTATCAAATAAATGCACAGCGGATTCAAAATCCTACTTTGATCTTCAATTTCAAGGTTTTAACACCTTTTGGATCCATCCATCGGATTAGATTTTCAATTTGACATCATTTTGATCATGATCCATTACTATTCGAATGAATTTTAGTGATTATCATACATAAATACAATTAAAAACATAAATCTAACATATCCATTAGATTATACACACCATTTGAAATTCATATCAATTTTTTTTATCTACAATCGAAGCTAAAATGAGCTCTCAATAGAAGAAATAAGATTTCAGTTAAAAAAATCAACGGCCCAGATTTGATCTGGCCATTAGAATGTGTTTTAGACAACTGGGAATGTGGAAAGATGATCTGGAATGTAATTAGACAATCCTAGAATGTGGCTAAATTATTTGAGAAGGGTCAGGCTCAGATCAACGTTAGATCTAGGAGATTGGTTGAGACGATCCGATTTGGACCGTCGGATCAACCCTTCTCTAGATCTCCCAAATATGTGACATCGAAGGGCCAAGATTTCTTACCCTAGGGTTTTGAACCCTTTTGGATTAATTGGATAGCTCAAATTTTCCATCTGAGCGGTCCATCATCCAAAAATGAAGGGTTCATTTCCTTACTTGATTTTTATAATTTTTAATGTAAAACTAATTTCGGAAAAATAAAAATTATATAAAATAACATAAAATAAGTATGGTAAGGGTTTTCACCTACCTAATGGAAGAAAAATTTTGGTTTTGTAGCCCAATTTTAAAGAAATGTCTATTGATGGTAAGATCACCCGATAACTGCTTGTTTTGTGATTTTCCGTTGATTGCACCGTTAGATCTTGAAATTTCTTTAGGAATTTCATAGATAAGGTAGTTTAGGATCATATGAATGGTCAAATTTGTGTGATTTGGTTTGGAACAGAGTGCCTAATTGAATTTAGGTCTCTTGTTCCAACCTAGAGAGAGGAGAGAGAAAGTGAAGAAAGAGAGATTTTTGGGAGTTTTGGAAATTTGGAAATGAATCTAGATCTAGTTTTTCAGGGGAAGCAAGATAATTTCGTGGGAATTTTCATGAACATTTTTGGAGGATTGTTGGGGTTGTATTTATAGATGTTCTTTTAATTTTTCATAATTACTTATAATAATTATGAGTTAATCACATAACTCATTCTCATCAAATACTATCTTATTTCTTATTCACTCACTATTTCTCATCCTCTAATTAGATTGTCATCTTCATATTGGACATAAGGGTATTGTACTATGACTGGATGAATGGCTTTGATTCCAACTAAGATGACTCGGGTTTTTGTAACACATTTTGTAATATATTTTTTAAAGGCTGGGCACCCTTAGTAGTCAAAAAATTTCGCAAAACAAAGTAGTGAAAATTTTGTTCTTTAGAACTTGTTTTATAAAACCCAAGTCATCACTTCATACAACATAAGTAGAATTTTGTACAAGATAAAATTTCATTGAAGGAATATAATTTTATTAAATTCTAGAATCCATCTAGTGGTTCATAATACGCGCCGGGTATCAAAACAGTACTTGTCCAAATTACATAATCCAAATTTCAAAGCTCACCATACAATAAAAACTTTCAATACAATACAATGCTCTAAAATAAAAATACATGTCTTCAAGGGATATACCTTGATTAGTTATTCTTCCAAGTCTTCTTAAGTCTTAAGTTCCTAATTCTCCTTCTTTATATCTGAGATATTGTAAACATTTAAACATTTACAATATCTCAACAAGCTATGCTTGGTAGGGGATTCAAGAAGTATAATAATTTGACAGTATAATCCTAATTCTTCACAATCCCATTATTCATACTCATGGATCAATCTCTTTACTTTGTCATATATGTACATCCATACACATGCATACTATATATATCGTATAGATATATATACGGTCCAAACTGTGAAAATAGTCAATATCTCAGACATTAATAGTCACACTCAAACATATTGAGTTGATCAATCATCCAGACTCTGCTGGAAAATACTCTCTCATTTGGGCAGTATCATCACACTCAGCCATACTGAGTTGATAGAACATCCAGACTCTACTGGAAAAATAGTCCCTTATTTCGGCTGTATCGGCATCTCATTATGCCATGCATCATAATGCAAAATACTCAAAAGACTACTATGTTGCAGTCTGATTCATAACAGCACACTCGGATAACTGCTTTCATACTCCACTGATAACAAATGTGGAAAATAATCTATGTCATGTCTATATGGGGAGAAAGACCGTCATAGTGGTGGCCTTCCCATAATTTTCCCATCCAACCTTTTGCATCTCTTTGGGCACGGTATCATCATATATATCACATTTTGGAGAGCGGGTGGCCAAGTCCTCGTAACCCTCCTAGCATAGCATCCCTGGGCATAGGACTATTTAAAACAAAAACCATAAGCCTCCTTGCTTGTATATAAAGTATTATTTTACTTATTAGACATCTTGTCTGTTTATATCAACATCCTTATCTTTTGGTATTCTTATACCAAGGATAGGATTTCACTTCAAATTTAGGGATCATCATTTACAATGAATGATACCCATGTTCATATAAGTTTAGGGATCACCATTCTATATGAATGATTCTCATGTATTGATTTTTATACTTATCAAACAATTTGTCTTAGAGTTTTCCTTAATTCTAACTTAACCATTTCATATGTGTTTTGGTTGGATCATAAGGGTTTTCAATTATGGCAACCCGATTTTTTCAATACTTCTTTTTTTTAATAAAACTTTTCAAAAGGTGGGGCCCCAATTTTACAAAAACCAAAACAGCAGAAAATAATTTCAATCAAATTTCATTTTGTTTTTTGAAAAATCCCGAGGTCAACCATTGACGCAAAACAAGAATTTTTTTTTTTTTTCAAGTAAACATGTTTAAAATAGATTTACTATTCCAGGATTCATCCAATCATCAACCACATTCCCATAACAGTATAATCAAGTCCAATAACATATATGTACCTACATAGTCCATGTGAAACCAGAACATACCTCTTAATGAGACTTCTCGATCATTATTCTTCTAACTCCTCATATGTCTTGCCTTTCTTTAATATCTAAGGCATTGCAACAATAATGCAATGCCTCAGCAAGTAATGCTTGGTAGGTACATAGACATTTAATGTATATCAATGGAACAAAAATGGAATAATCATATTGTTACATTGAGTAAAGCAATTTTCTACAAGAACATAATTATTTTAAGCAATGCTAATAAAATCTTAAAACATCATATACGATAAAACATGCATCTCATGTATTTAAAACATCATATGATCTCATGTAAATGAGCGTGCAATCATAACAGGGTACCCCCAAGGTACGTGGGTCCCACGAGTGTCCCATACACTAGCATCACAGATCATGAGTAATCATATCAAACTTATGAGTGTCGTCACACCCAGACATACCATCACATCTCCATGCTCATCATGCAAGCACACAGAATAAGAGTATGGATCGTCATGCCGCAGTGTTAACCCTCTAGGGCCTCAACCACCGCCGCTCCCCATCCACACCATAATGGGAAACTTAACGTCCATCCCCATGGAAAGGCCCGGACCAGTAGTGTGGACTATCCATGTTACCAAACCCCTACTGAAAGCCATCTGCGGGCAGGTGTCTATCATATCATAATCAAATCACATCACAAATCTCGGAGGGTGAGTGCCCGGCCCTACTCCCTCCTAGCATGACATCCACCGGGTGAGAGCACCCGTTATAAAACTCAAAATATGAAAAACACGTATCTCAAAAACCAGGAGCACTCGTGGCTCGCAATCCCCAAAGCACGCCCCTCATCCCGGGGTTAGCCTCTAAAAGGACCAGCCACGAAGCCTCCATTTTCCTTTCTCATGAAAACCTATCAGTTTCAGTGATGCAATAAGGAAGATCATTTCTATTTATGCATAATTAGGTAATATCAATCTCATGAAACCATTGGTCATAAATACATTTAATACATGATTGAAATCATAGAGTAATCATACTATAAAACTCTAAATCTCACAACATCATTGACTAATAATAAGTGCATTTTAAATCACAATCACTCATGATGATATGATAATGCATGGTTTTAAAATCAAAACAAAACATTAAATGTTGTCACCTACCTCAATGTGAGATCACCGAACTCAAGCATATAATCTTCTTAGCTTGTACGTTCAGATGTACCTGTCAGTACCACAATACTATTTCATGTTATTTGTTATATTATAATGGAATCTATGATGATCCAACCATGGGATCATCCTCTAAGATCTCTAATTATGATTTGGTTCTTAGTTTAGTCTCATCTCATGTCCATCTGTTCGTTTTTCTATGTATCTAACGTTTATACCTTAATCTAATGGTCAGATCATCCTCAGATCAATAATTTTCCAAGATCTGGTTCAAACCAATGGTCTAGATCAATTTCTAGAGTAGTCATGCTAATATATCCCTTAAAACCCTTATTTATTATCGTACTTTATCTCATTGTTCAAGTCTTGAGGCCTGATCACCCTTTGATTAGTCAGTTCTAGGTTAATAATTAATAATTAATAATTTAACTAATCTAAAAGTAGTTAAATATAGGTTTTCAAGTTAAATCTACATCTGCGTAGTCAATACGGTCGCAATGGATGTTTTCGCTCGTGATTTGGACCTCTGTAGCTCCCATAATAAAGTTTTTTATGAAAAGACTTAATAAATTAATATACTAATTTATAGGGGTAGGTACGCATGCACTGACTTACACGGGCAGTGCGGTTTGCACTGTCTTACACCAGCACACTGAGGGCCTAGGAGACCTAGTTCATTCTGGATGTCCGGGACAGCGCGCAAGAGCGTCCCGTGTGCTCGTGGGACGGAGCACCTGCACGCGCGCGTCTCCATCTGTGCAACTCGATGGGCGTCTTGGGCTCACTCTCCATTAGGGACGATGAACCCAAGCCATACACCTTGTATTAGCTTGATCAGAACCCCAGAAGCTCTGATTTTTTATCTGTTTTCACTGTTCCTAGGGTTTTTGGGTCCAAAGTTCACAATCAACAGCTTAGATTTCTCATTTGAGGTGTCCTTAACATGGGTCTAACCATGCTCCATGGTTTTGAATCTATAGTCCATCCAACGGCCATTCTGATCAGATCTAGCAAGGATCTGTGAGGGGAAAGTTGGGAAACAAAGTAAATAACAAGTTAAAATGTGTAACTTACTTGATTGTAGCCAGAGATGGGAGATCAGGGCCCTCTAGTACGTGTAAACTTCAACTCATTTTTGCGGCGTGTGCGGGGAAAAACAAGGGTTCTCCTCTGGTTGTTTGGCATGGGAATGGAAGGGGAAACTTGTATTTAATAGGCTAAGTCCCAATTTTTCTGAATGGAAGGTAAATCAGTGCCTTCCTTCATTAGAACTCTAATGGAAGTGGAAAAGGGGTGTTGTTATCAAAACGACTCCTTTTAATTAACGTCCCTGGCAATTTACCAATTTACCCTTACACTTAAAATAGTCATAACTCACTCATCCGAACTCCATTTTCGACGTTCTTTATACCGTTCAATTCATATCGACGTGTACTTTTTTGTTTTTGAGTTTTTAGACCAATTTCTATACATAAAATTGTTATTTTATTTTATTTAAGTCATTACTAATTTATTATTTAAAAATTTGAGGATATTACATCCTTCCCTCATTTAAATTTTGTCCTCGAAATTTTGATACATGCCTCTATGTAAATCACTCTGAGTGAATCCTCCGCATCTCTTTTATTGTCTCCCATGTGGCCCCCCAACTATGAATGACATTCTCTATGGACTTTGCCTAATGAAATAGTTTTAGTCCTCAACTCCTTGACTTTCTTATCTAGTATACACACAGGTCTCTCTTCAATTATCATGTCAGGCTGTAACTCTCCTGGGATCAGTTCAAGTTTGTGAGACAGATTTGACCTATACTTCCTTTGAACAATTCTAGAGTCATCCTCACATCACAACATATGATAATCTTGACAATAATTCCAAAGTTAACACCAACAAGCAATTCCACGACATGTCATACATTCTTATCTCAATCCATCATATAAATCGATGCCTATCAATCCTCTCTTGATATAATCAGACACATCATAACCACATATGACCCAATTTGCACAAACCAAACCTCCACCTAGAAGTTGATTACTTATGTACCACTTAGTACTAGTTATCTTACTACATTTGTTCGATTCAGAGTGTCTCTGTTAACATATAGGAAGTCATTTATTAAATCAAAATAGGAGCATATAGTTCACCCACAGGAATTAATATGCTAGTCACAACAACAACTTATCAAGTCACCAACAGGAACTCTATGCCAATGAGAACTAATCTGCAACATGATCTTACTTGTAAGCACTTGAGAGCCTGCCACCTAAAAGTCTATCGGTGTGTTTAGCACCTACCCTAATTGGTTACTCACCATCATTGATTTTTAAATTGAATTTTTCTTAATCATAATGGAATAATTTCACATAATATTATATATAACTGATATCTTGGTGAAACTCAATGATACAGTGCCATATTTTATAAGATTAAGGAACTATGAACATTAGTCAACAATTTGGCTAATCTCAGCCCATCACAGTCTCAATAAACAACTCCTTTGTTATTCCAAGTGTTTCGTAAAGGGAATTCACTTCATCTGACCAAAACTCATGCTATAATGTTTGCAATAAATGATGAGCCCTTAGTCATTTTGGATTTATGCACAATGACTCCTTGTGCCCCTCTATGTTCGTGAAGTGTTCAACAATACTGTCTAATAACCCGATCATGGCTCATCAAAATAACATTTGAAGATTCGACCCATCATATCCATACATGCTGTCAGTGTATTGGTTCCACCGATTTATACCATCCAGAATTAGTAACAATCATGACAAGTTTTAAAAATCATCTTAAAGACGTCATACGTAGAATCATAGGTTGGGTATAATCACACATCCACTCACTCTCTACGACACCAAATACCATGAGGAATTAATTAATTAAATAATCAATATAGGATTTAAATTATTAGTTTTCTACCGTGGTATTATCAAATGAATGTAACTCTATGCATAATAGTAAAGATCTATCTCTCTTCTCATGAAGAAGACTAATGCACTTCACGAAGACCCACTAGTCCTGTCAAAACTCTCATCAAAAGCTCATATAGTTGGAACTTTGTTAGCTCAATTAGGAACATCTCACATGGCCTTTAGAGTAAGTAATGCTATGTCTAATTAACATCAATTTCAAGCCCTTGTGGCAAAATCATGAAACTCTTTAGGCAAAATCATAAACTCTTGCACATTGTCTTTGTGCTCATTCCATAGTTGCTCATGGTACCCCATAATCTTACAATTAAGAAATACTTAGTAACCTCTAAAAAGTACCATACTGCCTTTAAGATAGAAATAACACAACTCTTAAAGATGCCTCTTCTTACACAAGTGAGGCCAATAGCTATCTAGTTACACCATAAGTAATCATCTTATCATAGAAATTGATATCTCCATATTAGAGAATCCATTCTAAGGATTATATTGCAATCAATCATATCGAGTGGGATGAAATCAACATTCATCATTTTTCTTGTTATCTCCACCACTCATCCCTAGTCATACTTACGAGTTTCCATAACCCTTTCACCAGTATTCTTGCATCTGATCCCAGATACTGCCATATATTTCCAATATATTCCTCAAAGCCCTAATACATAAAGTTCAAATCCGCTAGATCCTACATCAATAAGTATTTGAGCATGTTTACTCAAAATTAAGAAAATATTTTCTATTGCCCAAGTCGAGGTCTATACTTGCTTCCAAGTAGTGACAGAGATTCATGACCACTAATGTGGAGCCATTTCTACCCCCATCTCCAATGTTAGTTAGTCTGACCCATAGTCTTCTGAACCAGTCTCTATCAAATACTCTATCTCCCCACAGTTAAAACATTTTAAAGGATTGTAGCTGTAATGGCTGTTGTTGCTACTATTACCGCTATTGCAATAATTTATTAAGTCCAAGACATAGCTGTCTAGGTACCTATTCTTTTACTAATGTACTTTCTCTTTTTCACATCCCAATCCTATCTAATAAATGTTACTGGCTCAGTGGCCCCTATAATTATGTCAATGAAAAAAAAAATCTCTTGGTCTTTCTAGGCTAACTCAAACTACTCATGTTCGAGTTTTTATGCACTACCATCCTCTAATTTCTCAATCCAGGTGTTAACATATCATAATCTATTGTAGCCTCCTTACCCAACATAAAAAAACTCAGGGCCTATCAATCAATTATATATTCTAGTTCAATACTGTTGACCCATTTAGTTTCTCTACACTAAAGCAACAACTTTCACCATATCACCAAATGCTCATAAGAGAAGGATACTGGTCATCGCTAGCCTTTTTAAGAGTCTTTCATATAAAAGTCTCGACAATGGAGGAACGTGATCTCTCAAACAATCATAATTAGAATTCTCATAATCACATTTTCAGTGTTCTCACTTCTACTATTTCATTTCCTTTAACAAATCAAATATTCCATGGTCATATTTATCAAATCATTTAAAATTGTCAACCTCACATCTAATGTGCTTGATATTTCATAACGACTGTCTTAGCCATTTTAGACCACATTATAATCATTAGTTAACAATTATTCTCATAACACATTTATCACATCCTCTAGGGCTATGCACTTCCCATCATAATTAAAATTCCAATAAAATTCGTAACATTAACTTGTCACCAATGTCTAGTTATCAGTATTTTTTTATTTTTTTTGTGCATAAGGACTTATAAATTTCAACTTATAGATCAAATAATTCATCTATGGAATATTAAATATTGTTCCATCAAATAAACGCACATAGAGGATTAAAAATCCTACTTTGATCGTCAATCTTAGAGTTTTGACACCTTTTGGATCCATCCATCGGATTAGATTTTCAATTTGACATCATTTTGATCATGATCCATTACTGTTGGAACAAATTTAGTGATTGTCACGTAAATACAATTGAAAAAATGAATCTAACATCTTCATTAGATTCTACACACTATTTGAAATTCATAGTAACTTTCTGATCTAAAATTGGAGCTAAAATGACCTCTCAATTGAAGAAACAAGATTTTAGTTAAAAAAATCAACAGCCTAAGCACTCAATTGGAGCATGGCAAGATGATCTGAAATGTAACTAGACAATCTTAGAATGTGGCTAAACAATCTGAGTAGGGTCAGGCTCAAATCAATTCTTTATCTGGGAGATTGGTTGAGACAGTTTGATCTGGACCATTGCATCCAAGGGCCAAGATTTCTTACCCTGGGTTTGGACCCTTCTGGATCGATTGGATGGCTCAGATGGAAAATCTGAGCCTTCCATCATCCAGAAATGAAGGGTTCTTATCCTTACTTGATTTTTATAATTTTTCATGTAAAAGTAATTTCAAAAAAATATAAATTATATAAACTAACATGAAATAAGTATGGTAAGAGTTTCCACCCACCTGATTGGAGAAAAATGTAGGTTTTGCAACCCAATTTTAAAGAAATATATGTTGATGATAAGATCGCTCGATAACCGCTTGTTTTGTGATTTTCTGTTGATTGCACTGTTAGATCTTTAAATTTATTCAGGGGATTTCTAGATAATGTAGTTTAGAATTATATGAATGGTTGAATTTGTGAGATTTGATTTGGAACCGCGTGCCTAATTGAATTTAGGTCTCTTGTTCCGACCAGAGAGAGGAGAGAGAAACGGAAGGAAGAGAGATTTTTGGGAGTTTTGGAAATTTGGGAATGAATCTAGATCTGGTTTTTTTGGGAGAAGCAAGATAATTTTGTGGGAATTTTCATGAACATTTTTGGAGGATTTTTGGGGTTGTATTTATAGATGTTTTTGAAATTTTCATAATTACTTGTAATAATTATGTTTCCATTCTTTTGAATATTAAATTAACATTTGATCGTCCACTGCCATCTCCTTCTCCATTAACAGATGGTAGTGGTTTGACCACTCATTACATATTTTCTAGCCGTTGGATTCATTTATGGGCCCCTTATAGGCCCCACAGAGGTGTGAAGGGACCATTTTGCCCTTTTATGGAGAAAAATCCTTCTTATTCTCCCGAACTCAGAATTGAGCGTACTTAGTGGCATTGGAATTGTATTTCTGAGTACATTCTAAATATTGATGTCTTAGATCTCGGTTATGGGTAAAATTATCATTTTACCCTTTTATTCATAAAAATTAGAGTTATTACAGGATGAACCTTTTGGCACAATGTCTGAGCACTTGAAGCATTAGGAAGTTCCTTGCTACAATTTCAAGACATTATAACACCTTGGGGGTCCCTAGGAAATAATTCAAATCACGTCGAGTCCTAGGATGTTCCCAGTTGTTGGAGGATCCTTTCCACAATATCCGAGCACTTCAAATGCTGGGAAGTCCCAAGACACATTGTCAAAACAATGCATGTCCTTTGAAGAACCTACGTGCATAGTCAAATTGTTTCGAGTCAGGGGATGTTCCAAATCACCATGTCTAAAGTTGTCAAGCTATTGGTTGATCCTCGGCACAATGGTTGAGCACATTAACCTCTGGGAAGTCCCATGGGACAATGCCAAAGCATTACATGTCCTTGAAAGTCCCTATCCACAAAATCAAATCACTTCGAGTCATGGGACGTTCCCAAACACAAAGTCTAAATGTTTCAACCCACTAGATGATCCTTTTGGCACAATGCATGAGCACTAGAAATGCTAAAAGGGCCACGGTACAATTTCAAGATGTTAAGAGTCTTGGGAAGTCCTTGGCAATAAATCAAATTTGTTCGAGCCTTGAGATATTCCCAAACACAATGTCTAAATTTTTTTAGCTATTAAAAAAGCCCAATGGTCCAGCACCTTAAATGCTGAGAAATTCCAAGGCACAATGTCAAAACAATTCATGTCGTTAGAAGTTCCCAAGCTCAAACTCAAAATACTTCAAGCCCTCGAAGCTTCCAAACACATCATTCTAAATTTTAAATGCCTTTGTATGACTCTTGGCACAATGTCTGATCACATTAATTGGTTAGAATCCTGGTATAATTCCAAAACATTACATGTCCCATGAAGTCCCAAGGCACAAAGTCAAATCCCTTTGAGTATTGGGATGTTTCCAAATAAAATGTTTAGTCTTTTCAAACCATTGGATGATCATTAGCACAATGTCTTTGCACGTCCCATGGTAAAACCTTAAAGCATACATGTCCTTGGAAGTCACTATGCAACAAGTCAAATCACTTTGAGCATTGAGAAGTTTTCAAGCACACTGTCTAAATCTTTTGATACTTTGAATGATCCTTGGCACAATTTCTAGGCACTCTAAATGTTGAAGCCCCATGGCCCAATTTCAAAACCGTACATGTCCCTAGAAGTCGCCAAGCCCAAAGTTAAATCACTTCGAGTCCTAGGAAGTTCCCAAACACAATGTCTAGACTTTTCAAGCCATTGGATGATCTTTTGTAGAATGTATGAGCATGTCAAGGGCAAAAAATTCACATGGTACAATGCCAAAACATTACATATCCATGGAATTACCTAGGCACAAAGTCAAGTTAATAAGACAATGTCTAAAATTTTAAGCCATTGAATGATCCCTGGCACAATGTCTAGGTACCTTAAATGCTGGAAAGTCCCAAGGCAGGTAATATAATACATGCCCATGGAAGTCCCTAGACATAAAGTCAAATCGCTTCCACTACAAGAAAGTATTCGCACACTAAGTCTAAAGTTTTCCAGCTATCAGATGATCTTTGCAATAGTGGCTGAGCACGTTAAGTGATGGAAAGTCCCGCGGGACAATGTGAGAGCATTACATGTCCTTGAAAGACCCTATGCCCAAAGTCAAATCGCTTCGAGTCCTAGGATGCTCCCAAATACAGAGTCTAACTTTTCTAGCCATTGGATGATCCTTTTGGCATAATGTCTCCGCACTTTAAGTACTAGGATATCCCTTGACATAACGTCAAAACACTACAAGTCCTTGGAAGTCCCTACGAGCAAAGACAAATCATGTCGAGCCCTAGGATGTTCCCAAACACAATATCTAAACTTTTCTAGCTATTGGATGATTCTTTGCACGATCACATTAAATGTTGGGAAGTCCCGTGGCACAATGTCAATACAATACATGTCCTTCGAAGTACCTAGGCACACAGTCAAATTGTTTCGAGTCAAAGGAAGTTGTTGATCACAATGTCTAAAGTGTTCAAGTTGTTGGATGATCCTTGGCACAATGTCTGACCATTGGGAAGTCCCATGGGACAATGCCAAAGCATTACATGTCCTTGAAAGTCCCTATGCACAAAGTCAAAGCACTTCTAATCATGGGATGTTCCCAAACACAAAGTCTAAACTTTTCAAGCCATTGGATGATCCTTTTGGCACAATGCTTGAGCAATGGAAGTGCTACGAAGTCCCGTGGTATAATGTTGAGACAGTACAAGTCCTTGGAAGTCACTCCGAGTCCTAGAATGTTCCCAAACACAATGTTTAAAAATTTCCTACTTTGGATGATCCTTTGAACAATGTCTGAGCACTTCACATGTTGGGTACATTGGGACTTTTCAGCATTTAAATTGCCTGGTCATTGTTTTAAGGATGATCCAATGGCTTGAAAAGTTTTGACATTGTGTTTAGGACATCCATTGACATAATGTTTATACAATGTGACTTGGGATTTCCAAGTGCTTAATGTTCTTGGACATTGTGCAAAGAATCATCCAATGGAAAAGATTCAATGTTGTGCTTGGAAACTTCCTAGAAGACAAAGTGATTTGAGATTGCACCTGACTTCCAAGGACAAGTATGGTTTTTGCATTATTCCTCAGCTCTTAAATTGTTCGGACATGGTGCCAAAGGATCATTCAAGGACATGCAAAGTTTAAACATTGTGCATAGAAAATCCTAGGATTAGAAGTGATTTGACATTATGCTTAAGACTTCCATGGGCATGTAATGGTTTGAAGTTGTACCATAAGGCTTCCCAATGCTTAACATGCTTGGTCATTGTGTGTAGATCATCCAACATATTGAAAAGTTTAGACGTTGTGTTTGGGAATTTCAAAGGACTCGAAGTGATTTGACTTTTTACCTTGGGACTTATGACGCTCTCCGACATTGTACTGAGGATCATTCAGTGGCTTCAAAATTTTAGACATTGTGTTTGGAAACACTAAAACAAGGTCAAATCACTTTGAGTCATGGGATGTTTCCTAACACAATGTCATAACTTTTTAAGCCATTAAATGATCCTTTTGGCATAATGTCTGAGTAGTTGAAGTACCTAGGCAATACAAGTCCATGGTACATTGTCAAGGCATTACAAGTCCTTGAAAATACCTAGGCAATAAGCCAAATCACTTCTGCCCATGTTATGATAGACCACTGTACCAGGTACCCCTCAACAACATCTTGTGCAAATGCATCCCCAATAGCAAGTTACAGTTCACCAACCTTCCCATCATCCTTTTCATTTGCAGAATCACTTCCTAGCACAAATGCCATCGTAGTTGCGACAGGACAACCTTCCTCTGCAGACTCATATGCCAGTGCAACACCTTCATCCCCTGCAAGGCCAGCATCAAAATATTCCTCTTGGGGAGCAACAACTTGCACATTATCAGACTCGTCAACTTATCTGTCTGTCTTTCAAATAACTCTTCATTTTCAGTAGGATCTTGTATGCTAACTGTTAGTACTTATGCAATACATTAAACATTTTGTGATATGGGTTCAGAAAACCATATTCCAAGCCAACTAAAAAAAAATGCAAAAGAATTGATGCGGATCCCTTGTAATTTCATTAATTGCCTCTAAGACCTAATCTTGGAGTAGAATGGGTATGAAGAGATCAGCAGCTGTCTTTGATGTGTTCTTTATTGTATAAATGATCCAATATCAACATATAAAGTCAAATGTTAGGAAAAGATAAGCTCAGTGTGTTGAACTTCTTTTGATAGTTGTTATTTTCATAGTAAAAGACAAATCTTTCTCGATAACTAATTTTATTTGGACTTTGATTTCAAAAGTGTCGTTAATGGTTTTATGATCTCCTCCACGTCAAAAGATATCCTTTCTTAAGGTAATTATTTTTGGTTGCTTAAAGCCATTGTCACTCTCACGGATGAGCTGCTCCCATATCTTTTCCTTTCTGATGCCAATTTTGGAATACCATTTGACACTAAATCTAGTACCTAAATGTTAACCTACTTAAATCATTAAATATATCTTCTAGGTCTCTTGTAGCCACAGAACGCTTTCCACTGACATTTATCTTGGTTGGTTCTCTTAGTAGAAATTTTGTGACAGTCAAGTTGAACATAGTATTTATATGTTTTTTGCAACTATTTTTGGTTAATCTATGAGAAATCGACAATCTAAAGGGGAAATGCCTTTGTTTGTAATTGAAATAGGAGTGACCATCGTGTTTCAAAAATTTTGAATACAATTCATGTATCCAATTAACATTTTTGGGAATAATCAGTCATGTGATGAGTAGTTGGTTTGTTGTGTTTGCTTCCTACTGTTTCATTCTAATCATTTTGGTTGTGTGCTTTTCCATATTATACCTTTTATCAAAATGACTAGTGTTTTAGTATTGGAAAACATATATCTTTATTAGTGCTTTAGGGATGTAAACACCAAAATTCTTTATATGAGAACAAATGTTCTCTACTTTCTCAACTCAATTAAGTGTTGTTTCCTACATTGCAAGTTCTCAAACTAAATCTTCTTTAATCAAGTTGTCACTGGAAATACTAAATCATCATTTCCCTGGAAGTTCTGCTTAGAATCTATGGAAGTTACCACAATCATAATGACTAAGTTTGACATTTTCTGTGATGAATTCTCCATATGGATGGATTATTGAATTATCATAATCTTTTTACTGTCCTCTGTCTGTACTTTTCCTATTTCAGAAAAGAGAAGGTTGACCTTTTCACTTAGCTTTGTATCATTCTTATATTGGTTTTTTGCAACTAGTTTATTTGCTTCAATCAATGGCTGTAGAAATTATATATTATTACATCATAATACAGTTTATGGGTGTTGAGAAAAATTAGAGAAGCAGTAAAAATCAAAATAAGCTACAGCACCTTGGCATCCGCTTCTGTCACAAGGTACCAAACATAGGGGTAGGCCTGTGTGGTGCATACAACATAAGTTAGGCATGGTTTGCAGCACAAATGAGTGCATTGTGTTTGTATTACTTCATTTGGAAAGACAAGCAGGCGACAAATAGGAGACGCATTCTCTAGCAAGAGATTGAACATTCAATTTGCACTCATTATCAAAACCCATAATGGGCACATATTGTTGGCTTCAATCTGAAGCATCAGACTAATTAATGTAGAAGGATGATACTCTCGCTTAAGATAAGGGTCAGTAACTAACATCACTTTCACTAGTTAAAAGGAAATGAGTAAATAACAAATTGCAACTGAGGAAACCATACACATGATAGCATAAACGAACGAAAGTAGTTCAAGGAATGCCTAAACATGTACAAGAAAAAGAGGTCCCAAAAAGCATGGAAGTAAACATGAACAAGACAAGTCCATGATGTGTCCAGGAGAAACTAGGAGTGAGCCATTCCAAATAAAATAAGATGCAGCCAAGTCAGCCAAATGAAAAATTACTTAATTCACATGGATGGGAGTAGTGACAACAGACAAGTAGAGACGAGCAACTGGCTGATATGAGAACTTATTCAGTAAGCGCGAAAGTATTTAGGGTGTATTTATCAACATGACAAGAAAATGATGTTGGTATGTCTCCAAATGAGTGATCAGTCAGCTCACCAGAATAGTGAAAACTGAAAAACCAATAATAAATCGCATAAAAAATAGCAAACCACATTCTTAGGTTGAAATAAATACATAAAATTTCATGTAAAGTATAAACAAAGATATTACATGACCAAAATAACAAATATCATTCCCTTCTAGGACCATGTGATTTCATAACACTAGATTCACGCTGATACAACCTGCCCCATGTGGCTAACACATAATGAGGTTCCTGCTCTGGTCATTATGATGACCATCACTGTTATTTTGTTCATGGTACTGCTATGATTGTCTAAAATTTCCTAAAAATCAGCAGAAACTGTGACAGCTACAAAGAAAAATATGTAATATCCTGGAAAGTGACAATGGCTTTAAGCAACCAAAAAATATTACCTTCACAGAAAACATTAGCAACAGATTACTCATTTTCCAACAACGTAGTATACTATTTTAAATTATAAATAGATTCATTAATTGCATTCACAACAAGCAAACTAGAATAAGCTCAACTATGCATCCTTTCATTATACACCCAAAAAGAGAAGTATCATTATATTACCAAGCATACAAGGCATACATGCAATATACGTCAGTCATACTATAAGAGGAATATTAAATGGAAATGTGCTAAGTAGGCTTTCAAGGTCCTTTTCATCATGCAGGTTGGGCACAGAAGTGTGCCCGCAAAGGCTTAATAGACTAAAAGGTTCCTACATTTCCCTTTTCTTTTTTTGTTTGAGATTAGTTAGGACTTGCCACTCACAAAACCTCCCCAGACTTCACTCAAATGAAACTCTCATCTCAAAAACCCCACTAAAGAAACGTCTCCTTGAATGCTCTTTGGAAAAGGCAAAAGAGACCTCCATCCTTCTTCCTCTAAAAGGGCTCACCTTTCTTCTTCCAGGAACCACTAGACCAAATAATTCCTCAGAAGTTAGAGAACCCCCACACACAGATCACTCTAAAACTCTCACAACTATAACAGGTCGCACAAATAAAACAAGCTTGAAGAATAACAACCAATAGAAAATTTATTTTCTGGATTTGGTTGTCTAAGTAAGCATATACAAGATGTCATTGTATCATTTTCCTAACAATAACCTATTACCACCCTTCTAGCATTTTGTTTCATCATAAAGCAACAACCAACTAATTGTCATTTAATTTGGATAACTGCTGAAGGTAAAATTCCATTACAACAACAAAATGAAAGTGGTGACTACAACCACAGCAAAATTTTTACCGCAAAATAGAATATTGTGCCTTCTAAAAATCAAATTGGTCCTTAGTAGACTCAGGCAACTCAATTGCACGATTAGCAAACAAATACAATGTGAAATGAACATCTCTAGCCTGGCCCATGTTAGAGGGGGAAAAGATTAGCAAAGCAGGAAAGGCCAAGTACATGAGAAGGGGGAGGGGAGCAGCATCTTATTCTCTTCATTGCTAGAACTTTCAGATCGGATAAGCATTTGAAATGGGCTCATCCATGGTAAGGAGAACCCAAGAATTAACATTTGGATAAATAGAGCATATAAGAGAATACAAAAGCAATAAAAACAATACTAACAATTTCTTTTTCATGGCATTGTCATGCTTGATGCTCAAGACCATATCCATGCCCATCTTTTGGTGCTCCCTTGTCTGTGAATGCAAATCCAGGCCATCAACTAGTTCGCAGTCAATTTTGCATATGTGGCACCACCCAATGCTCCTAGGTTTCCTCTTCCATGGATGATCAAAAGAGTCCATGGCTATTTGAGGTGGCCCCTCATCAAGAAGAAGAACATGCACAGCAAATTGAGAGGCCAAATTTCTTTCCCTTTCAAATTGCAAGCTTGGATAATCATAAATAAGCAAGCAAACAAAAGTCTACATATATACTTGTATGTACAAACAATCAAACAAAAATGAAAGGCATATATGTGGTTACATATGCTAATTTTCATCAAGAAAATGCACATCATACAAACCTATGTAGTAAGAGGCGCAAGGCGCACCGAGGCGCAAAGGGATGTGCCTAGAGCTTGGGGCACCTAAGTGCTTGTCTGAATGATGAGGCACAAAATTATATTTTTAATAATTAAAAATTATCTAAAAATGTTATATATGTGTATAAGAATAGGTATTAACTAATAAATATAAAAAAAATATTTTTTTTCTAAATTTTGTAACTTTTATTTTTGGAAAAATTGAAAAAAAATAACAAATAATACAAATAAAAGCATGAAAAATACATCATACATGAAGACACAAGCATGGGAGCACTATATATGTGGATAGTAATAGGTATTAACTAATAAATATAAAAAAAAAATTCTAATTTTTGTAACTTTTATTTTTGAAATTTTTTTAAAAATAACCCTAAATTACAAAAAAAAAAAAAGGATCAAAAACTATCACACTTGAAGACACAAGCATGGGAAAGCTATATATGTGGATAGAAATACATTTCAATGAAGAAATACTAAAAAAGCAAAAACTTTAATATTTTTGCAACTCATTTTTTTTGAAAAAACAGTAAAAAACCTAAAAACAAACTCAAATCTAAAGCAAAGAAGTATAAAACTCAAATGGAATGTTTTTTTATACATATAGAATTAGAACCCATCAAGATCTATGGAAAATAGTTAACAAAAAGCACAAAATTTGAAAAAATGGTACTGTTTTTTTTAATGTTTTTTACAGAAACTGTAAACAAATGCTAAGATTCGCAATCCATACCTTTTTTTGCTTAAATCTATGCAAGATTGAAGAGGAATGGTCATTTTCACATTCTCAGTAGGTTGGAAGATTGAAATTAGGGTTGGAAGATGAAAAACGAAAAAAAAGAAGAAGAAGAAAAAGAAAAAAAAAAGAGATTTATAGGTTATTGGGTAAGTAGTTTGCACCTGGAGTCGGGGGCGGGCCTGAAAGGGGCACCCAAGCACACCCAGGCACGAGCTTAGGCGAGTGTGCCTCTTTTCCTCTACGATTTGCACTCTCTCAGGCGCAGACCTATCGACTTGTGCCTAGGCACGCCTCTAACTATATAGATACAAATATGTACAAGACCAAAACTAAGTGCAACACATCAACTGCTCCAAATTAGTTGAAGAGAAGTTGAATCAGATGGTCACTTAATTATAAAATCCACCTTCACTTGGAAAACCTTGCAAAGGAAAACTACTCCCAAATACTGAGTCTCCATTGCAAATATGGGTAGGCAAATAGCCACCAATTGATTCACCAATGCACCTGTGTGAAGACCAATCTCCTGAAACCCCTGATTTACCTATCCTAAAATTGCTAGGTGTAATATCCTTAATTTTTAAGATTAAATAGGAAATTATTAAATAAATTAAAATAAAAATTTATGGATGAAATTTTTTCTTCAAAACATAATAATTTGAAAGTGCTCGTTGATACGAGTCCAACGCCACAAAGAACCGAAAAACGGAGCTCAAACGAGGGAGTTATGAGCCGTCGAAGTTGTAAGGGCAATTTTGTCATTTGACAGAAACGTATAACACAGGGGTCCAAATTGATAACGGCACCCCTGTCTACACACGTCTCTACCAGTCCGGCGAAATCGCTGGAGAGACATGGGAAGAGACGTGTGGGGAAGAGTTTCTCTTCCCCAAGACTCTAAAACCCTATATCTATGCTCCTTTAGGAGCCAAAACGCTCCACTTTGAGCGTTTTCTCTGAGTTTTACGCAGAACCCTAGCTTGAAAAGATTTCATTTTTCCGGCGAGTGGAACCCTAGCAACATGAGCAACCACGGCTAGGTGCAAGGTAAGCCTTAAAACACTATTTTTTAGTATTTATTAAATAGAGAAAATAATAAGAAAACCATTTAAAAATTTGAAAAAAATCAGATTTTTTTAGGAACTTTAGGCACGCTACTGTTGGAGCGTGATTTCACGGACAAAAACTTTTCCGTTTGGAAATCGTACCGTCCAACTAGTGTACAAGAGACCCAAGAGCATACCCTTTAAATTTGGGAGTGATCCAACGGTGGATTTCTCCAACAAACCCAAAAACCAGTACCTAGGGAGGATTTTAGGAACTTGGAAAAAATCATTTAAAAACCATGGTTTTTGGAAAAATCAGTGCAAAATGAGGGCATAAATGGATTCTAGAGAGAATTCTGAAGAAAATGGCGCAAAAATCACGCAAAACGGAGCTCTGTAGCTCCGCCGGAGGCGACCGGAATCCGGTCTTCTCCGGCGTTGTCAACGGCGTCGACGCCCTGGCGCTGACGCCAGGACGCGCGCTGAGACACACCCAGGACGACGTCACACGACATCGTCATCACACGCGTGCGCGGCGCCGCGCGCGTGTGGGGAGAGCGCAGGTTGATTGTCGCGGCGGGGCCGGGACGCGGCGCGTCCTGGTGACTGTGCCGAAGACGCCCGGCGCGCGTCCCGTGCGGCATTTGCGTCGGCATGCGTCTTCATGCGCCAGTGTACGCCGGTGTAAACCGGCGGAAAAGAGGCGCCGCCGGTATAAACCACCTTATGGTGGTCCGGCAGGCCCCATTTGAGCGTGTTTTCACAGAAACTTGATTTTTGGGAGCTAGAGAGATCCAAATCACGATCCGAAAGAGGCGTTGTGACCGTATTGACGACGCGGACCTAGTTTTAACTTAAAAACTTAGAAATGACCACTTTTTATTTAGAAAATTTTTAAAATAGTGATGTGACATGTATAGGTGCACTTGAACATACCAATTAAAGGGAGTTATTAGCAAGCTAGAGGCCTCACACTGAGGTAGGTGACGACAACTAATGTTTTGCCTTGATTTTTAAACCATGTTTAAACATAGCATCATGTGTGATTGTGTTTTAAAATGCAATTATTATTTACCGTGGATTTCATGCTACATTGCGTACAGGATGGTTATTCCAAATTGAAATCTTTTACTGAATAAACTTATTTCAAATGCTTTTACAAGCATGATGTTAATTTGTTATGCTTAATTAGAGACTTATTTCTTATTATATATATTGAAAATGCATGGATTTACATGGAAATGAGAATAGAGGCTTATTAGCTGGTCCTTTGATAGGCTAACCCCAGGATGAGGGGCATGTCTTGGGGATTGCAAGCTATAAGTGCTCTTGAGTTTTAGCATATACATATGATTTCCGTGTTTTATATTTGATGACGGGTGCTCTCGCCCGGTGGGCGTCATGCTAGGAGGGATAGGGCCGGCCACCCACCTTCCGAGATTATGATGTGATGAGTTTGTGATATGATAGACACCTGCCCATAGATGGCATTCCGTAGGGGTTTGGTAACATGGATAGTCCACACTACCGGTCTGAGCCTTTCCATGGGGACAGACGCTAATTCTCCCGTTATGGTGTCGACGGGGAGCGGCGGTGGTTGATACCCAGGAAGGGTTGCCACTGTAGCATGATGGCCCATATTCTTATTATGTGTGCATGTATGATGAGCATGGTTATGGATGATATGCCTGGGTGTGACGACACTCAGAGGTTGACTACGTGTACTCCTGATCAGGGATGTTAGTGCAATGTGATGGGACCCATTACCTTAGGGTGCCCTTATTCTTGTTGTATGCTCCATTTTATTGATTCATGTCATGTTTTAACTCTATGATTGCATGTTTTAGCATATGGAATAAATTGGCATTTATTGAACATGGCATTATGATATCACTATCTTCATAAATGTTAGATTTTTCATCAGTATTGTTCATTATTTCTTGCATTTATTACATTAATTATCTATGTACCTACATAAGCGATAGCTTGCTGAGGCATTGCTTTGTTTTGCAATGCCTTAGATCTCGAGCGTGATAACAGGAAAGGCAAGGCTGTTGAGAAGCCGTGAGAGCTGCTGAAGACCATTTTTCTATAGTGTTAGACAGTGATGTGAGTCATTAAACAGGATTATCATTTGGATTTTTATTATGGACTGCATATTTTATATTGGGATGTGATTTAGATCTTTGGACATATGTTGGACATTTATATGGGATGTTATGATGGATAGACCCTGGGCCATATTATTATTGTCTTTTGGACGTATATTTGATTTAAAATAAAGGCGCCTATTTATTTGACGTTGATTTATACACGGATTATTTATTTATGTTTAAATTACATGTACGTCATTTTGAGAAAGGAAAACTAACACCCGGAGTTTTTAAGATAGGTTTAGTAAAATGTTAAATAAATCTTTTCTCATGGGATCCCAAATGCTCTTCATTAAAATGCCATTATTATTATATATATATAATATCTTGAAAATCCGGGGTGTTACAAAGTTGGTATCAGAGCCCAGTCTAGTCCATCATAATCCTTGTGAATGTCCATTTATATGTGAATAACAGTCCATAATAGTTGTAGAGAGAGAAACTATGAGAGAGGAACTTACACTTAGTGACATGTAAAATTTTGACAGATGGCTCCTCTGAGAAGGACAAGGTCTACCCCTGCTACACCCGTGGCTCCACCTGCTGAGTCCTCTAATCAAGGGGATCGAGATGCTGAGTTATTGAATCGTTTAATGTCAGGACTCGTACCACTTATACAGCAGCAAGTTAGGACAGCTGTTGACGCAGCTAACCCTAGCCCTATTCCACCACCTAAAGTGGCACCCATGGTTTCGTCAGTTCAGTCCTCACAACCAGTACAGGAACCATCAGTACCTAGAGCCACGGAGGGCGATGCTACGAGTGACTCTAAGAAGACTGACAAATTATTGGAAAGGTTTCAAAAGATGGTGAAACCATTTTATGGCGATGGTAACACGGAGGAGGCCGAGCGATGGTTATTTGAGGCGGAGAGGACATTCGACGCTATGAAGATCTCACCAGATGATCAAGTTAGAGTAGCCTCCTACCTGTTGAAAGGTGAGGCTGGCTTTTGGTGGTAGACTTTCACACTCACCCGACCAGATCCGACCGAGACGATGACATGGGCAGCCTTTAAACAGGCTTTCGACACTCAGTATTTTCCACCTCATGCATTGCAGTCCATGAAGAAGGAGTTTGCCACCCTGGAGCAGAGAGATATGACGGTTCAGCAGTACCTGAACCGATTTACACGACTGAGGAGATTTGCACCTCACGCACTAGCCTCAGACACAGAGGCAACTGACAGATTTGTGGATGGGTTGACTCCTTGGCTGAGAGATCGCGTGATTTCTTCTCGACCCACTTCTGTGCGAGATGCTGCTGATATGGCGTCCATGCATGAGAAGAACTCTCTCAGGAATAGAGGGAGTGCGTTCCAGCCCTTTAAGGGCAAGCGGCCATTTGGTGCTATGCAGACACATGGGGCATCAGGTCATCCACCACAGGCCAAATTTAAGAGAGACACTGAGAGGAAGAGATGTGATAGGTGCAAGGGTTGGCACCCTGGGCGAGGGTGCAATAGATTCGACCGACCACAGCAGCAGAGGCAGCCACAACCACAGAGACAGTCCTATACACCTTACCAGAGACAGCCATACAGGTGTTTCAACTGTGGAGACGTTGGCCATTTCATTAAGGACTGCCCTAAGGGGCAGAGACAGACAGAGATAGGAGCAGAGGCAGCTAACGCGCCACGTAGCCAGGGACGAGTATTTGCCATCTCATCAGGACAGGCACAGGCATCACACCAGGTCGTAGAAGGTACTCTTCTAGTCTCGGATAGACATGCCAAAGTTCTTTTTGACACAGGGTCTACACATTCTTTTATATCATGTATTTTTGCATCTTGCCTTGATGTATGTGTACACAAACTAGCATTTGGATTAGATATTATGACACCTGTGGGAGAGACAGTAGAGACTACAGAATATATTAGAGATATACCTGTAGAGATATCAGGCGTGAGTATGGACACAAACTTCATCTTACTAGACATGGTAGACTATGATGTTATTCTTGGGATGGATTGGTTAGCCAACTATTGGGCTATGGTAGACTGCCGAAAGAAGCGAGTCACTTTTCTTATACCTGGGCAACCAGAAATAGTGTTCCAGGGTAGGAAAGAGCAGACACGTACATGCATCATTTCTGCTATGAAGGCGGCACGATTTTATGCACGAGGGTGTAACGCATTCCTCGCATATGTGACTGTTGAGGAAAAGGAGCAGCCACAGCTTGACGAGATTGATGTTGTCCGTGATTTTGCTGATGTATTTCCTGAGGAATTACCAGGATTGCCACCAAGTAGGGAGATTGACTTCACCATTGACTTGGTGCCGGGTACATCGCCTATCTCTAAGGCATCATACAGGATGGCTCCAGCAGAGTTGAGAGAACTTCAGGTACAATTGCAAGAGTTACTGGATACGGGCTTCATCAGGCCGAGTGGATCACCATGGGGAGCACCAGTCCTTTTCATGAAGAAAAAGGATGGATCACTGAGACTATGCATTGATTATCGGTTGTTGAATGGTGTTACTATAAAGAACCGATACCCTTTGCCACGCATAGATGATTTATTTGATCAGCTCCAATCGGCACAAGTGTTCTCCAAGATAGATCTGAGGTCAGGGTATCATCAGCTGAGGGTTAGAGAAGAGGATATCTCGAAGACTGCCTTTAGGAGTCGTTATGGTCATTATGAGTTCCTAGTGATGCCGTTTGGATTGACGAACGCACCTGCAGTGTTCATGGATTTAATGAACCGTGTCTTTCGAGCTTATTTGGATAAGTTCGTGATTGTATTCGTGGATGACATCTTGATTTATTCACCTAGTCATGATACACATAGGGAGCATCTCCACACGGTATTGGACACACTTCGTCGACATCAGTTGTATGCCAAGTTCAGTAAGTGTGATTTTTGGCTAGACCAGGTGCATTTCTTAGGCCACGTCATATCTAAGGATGGAGTGGCCGTGGATTCAACAAAGGTAGAGGCAGTACTACACTGGGAGAGGCCCAAGACAGTGACTGAGATACGCAGTTTTCTTGGTTTGGCAGGGTATTATCGTCGCTTTATAGGGGGATTCTCTAAGATCGCGTTACCATTGACCACCCTGACTAGGAAAGACACTCAATTTGTATGGACCGAGGCTTGTGAGGAGAGCTTCCAAGAGCTCAAGAGGAGACTTACTACTGCTCCAGTATTGACCTTACCATCTGGTGTAGGCAATTATGTAGTTTATTGTGACGCCTCTGGCAAGGGATTAGGAGCAGTGTTGATGCAACATGGGAAGGTAATTGCCTATGCGTCTAGACAGCTGAAGACACATGAGGTAAATTACCCAACACATGACCTGGAATTAGCAGCCGTGGTATTTGCGTTGAAGTCCTGGAGACATTATCTTTATGGTGAGAGATTTGAGGTATTCACTGATCATAAGAGCCTCAAGTACTTCTTTACTCAGAGTGAATTGAATATGAGGCAGCGCAGATGGATGGAGTATCTCAAGGACTTCGACTTCACCATACAGTACCATCCTGGGAAGGCTAACGTCGTTGCAGATGCCCTGAGTAGGAAGGCGGGTGTGATGATTGCCAATTTGATGACTCGGTCTAAGTTCTTTGACAGGATCTTAGAGGCACAGGGCAAAGACAAGGAAACACAGGATCTGACAGATAAGATAGATTTTTTGAGGGGACCAGATGGAGGAGTTAGATTTAAGGGAAGGTTGGTAGTACCAGTAGATGATGAATTGAAGTGCGAGTTACTTCAAGAAGCACACCAATCCCCTTATACAATTCATCCTGGGGGTACGAAGATGTATCAGGATCTCAAGAGGCATTTCTGGTGGAATGGTATGAAAAAGGATGTTGGAGAGTGCGTTGCACGATGTTTGACCTGTCAGCAGGTCAAGGCTGAGCATCAGCGTCCATCAGGACTACTTCAGACACTGGACCTTCCAGAGTGGAAGTGGGACCATATTACTATGGACTTCGTTCTGGGTCTTCCGAGGACCCCTAGCGGCCACGACATGATATGGGTCGTTGTGGACAGGTTGACCAAGTCCGCTCATTTTCTTCCTATTAGACAAAATCAGACCGTGGATAGCTTAGTGAAATTATATGTTAAGGAGATCGTCAGTCTACATGGCATTTCCTTGACAATTATATCGGATCGAGATACGGGATTTACCTCAAAATACTAGAAGAGCATGCAAGAGGCATTAGGGTCGAGACTGAAATTCAGCACAGCATTCCATCCTCAGACAGACGGACAGAGCGAGAGGACCATCCAGACTATTGAGGATATGCTACGAGCCTGTGTTATGGATTGGAAGGGTAGCTGGGAAGATCATTTACCTTTGGTGGAATTTGCTTATAATAATAGTCATCACGCTAGTATTGGCATGGCTCCATATGAGGCACTTTATGGCAGACCTTGTCGGTCACCTTTATGTTGGAGTGATGTAGGAGAAAGACGCGTGGTGAAATCTGAGTTAGTGGAAGAATGTGCAGAGAAAGTCCAACTCATTCGGAAGAGGTTACTGACAGCTCACAGTCGACAGAAAAGTTATGCAGACAAGAGGCGAAAAGACTTAGAGTTCTTTGAGGGCGAGCATGTATTCTTGAAAGTTTCTCCTATGAAAGGGGTGTTGAGGTTTGGAAATAAATGGAAGCTTAGTCCCAGGTATATTGGACCTTTCGAGATCTTACGCAGAGTTGGAGCTGTGGCATATCAGCTAGCCTTACCACCACAGCTAGCAAATGTGCATGACGTCTTTCACGTGTCTATGCTGAGGAAATACGTGCCAGATCCCTCACACATATTGGAGCAGATCCCAGGAGAGCTACAGGCTGACATGACATTTGAGGAGAGACCAGTGCGCGTCCTAGATACAAAAATCAAGGAGTTAAGGAATAAGACCATTGCCTTGGTCAAAGTCCTTTGGCAGCAACATTCACTACAGGAGGCTACCCGGGAGACTGAGGAGGAGATGCGAAAGATCCATCCAGAGTTATTTACATAGAGGTATGTAGCTAAATTTCGAGGACGAAATTTTTATAAGGAGGGAAGAATGTAATATCCTTAATTTTTAAGATTAAATAGGAAATTATTAAATAAATAAAAATAAAAATTTGTGGATGAAATTTTTTCTTGAAAACATAATAATTTGAAAGTGCTCGTCGATGCGAGTCCAACGCCACCAAGAACGTGAAAAACGGAGCTCAAACGAGGGAGTTATGAGCCGTCGAAGTTGTAAGGGCAATTTTGTCATTTGACAGAAACGTATAACACAGGGGTCCAAATTGATAACGGCACCCCTGTCTACACACGTCTCTACCAGTCCGGCGAAATCGCCGGAGAGACATGGGAAGAGACGTGTGGGGAAGAGTTTCTCTTCCCCAAGACTCTAAAACCCTATATCTATGCTCCTCTAGGAGCCAAAACGCTCCACTTTGAGCATTTTCTCTGAGTTTTACGCAGAACCCTAGCTTGAAAAGATTTCATTTTTCTGGCGAGTGGAACCCTGGCAACACGAGCAACCACGGCTAGGTGTAAGGTAAGCCTTAAAACTCTATTTTTTAGTATTTATTAAATAGAGAAAATAATAAGGAAACCATTTAAAAATTTGAAAAAAAATCAGATTTTTTTAGGAACTTTAGGCACGCTACTGTTGGAGCGTGATTTCACGGACCAAAACTTTTTCGTTTGAAATCGCACCATTCAAATAGTGCACAAGAGACCCAAGAGCATACCCTTTAAATTTGGGAGTGATCCAACGGTGGATTTCTCCAGAAAACCCAAAAACCAGTACCTAGGGAGGATTTTAGGAACTTGGAAAAAATCGTTTAAAAACCATGGTTTTTGGAAAAAATCAGTGCAAAAGGAGGGCATAAATGGATTCTAGAGAGAATTTTGAAGAAAATGGCGCAAAAATCACGCAAAACGGAGCTCTGTAGCTCTGCCGGAGATCTCGAGCGCGATAACAGGAAAGGCAAGGCTGTTGAGAAGCCGTGAGAGTTGCTGAAGACCATTTTTCTATAGTCTTAGACAGTGATGTGAGTCATTAAATAGGATTATCATTTGGATTTTTATTATGGACTGCATATTTTATATTGGGATGTGATTTAGATCTTTGGACATATGTTGGACATTTATATGGGATGTTATGATGGATAGACCCTGGGCCATATTATTATTGTCTTTTGGACGTATATTTGATTTAAAATAAAGGCGCCTATTTATTTGACGTTGATTTATACCGGATTATTTATTTATGTTTAAATTACATGTACGTCATTTTGAGAAAGGAAAACTAACACCCGGAGTTTTTAAGATAGGTTTAGTAAAATGTTAAATAAATCTTTTCTCATGGGATCCCAAATGCTCTTAATTAAAATGCCATTATATATATAAATATCTTGAAAATCCGGGGTGTTACACTAGGAAAGTAAGCAAAACTAGTTGTCTCACCCTGAACTGGTCCTGTTGGTTCCCCCAACCGCAAGTGACTTGGCAAATTATGGGGGCCCAATGGCTCTCCACCCCACATGATGCCAGATAGGACATTTGGACCAACCAAATCACTCGTCCTCAAACTTTCAGCGCCATCACGCTCAACTCTGTGCAAGTGGTTTAGCAATGAACCTGACCCTACGCCCAAAGGAAACAATGAAAACTCATCGTCATGGAAATATCTGCCAACTGAATTGAATGGGAGACTAAATGTTTTAGATTACTCACCAACAAGAGAAGAGCCAAAGGCGCACCTAGCACAATGAGGGGTACACGCTGAAAATGGACCCTGCCATGTGCATCCTTTCACCTATGGCATCGACAACTGGTTCATTTGCTTCAATCAATGGCTGCAAAAATTATATATTATCACATCATAATACAGTTTATAGGTGTCGAGCAAAATTATAGAGGCAGTAGAAATCAAAATAAACTACAGAACCTTGGCATCCACTTCTGTCATGAGGTACCCATCGTGGGGGTAGGCCCATGTGGTGCATACAAGATGACTTGGGCAAGGTTTGCAGTACAAATGAGTGCATCGCATTTGTATTGCTCCATTTGGAAAGACAAGTAGGTGACAAACAGGAAGCAAGTGTTCTCAAGCAAGAGACTGAATGTTCAATATGCACTCGTTATCAAAAACCAAAATGGTCACATATTGTTGGCTCCAATCCGCAGCATTAGACTAATTGATGTAGAAGGATGATACTCCTGCTTAAGATAAGGGTCATCAACTAACATCACTTTCACTGGTTAAAAGGAAGTGAGTATTTTAAATAACAAATCACAACTAAGGAAACCATACACATGATAGCATAAAATGAACGCGAACCAATTGGAGGAATGCATAAATGTGTACAAGAAACACAGGTTCCAAAAAGCATGGAAGTAAACATGAACGTGACAAGTCCATGATGTGTGTAGGAGAAACTAGGAGTGAGCCATTCCAAATAAAATAAAATTCAGTTAGGCCTGCTAAATGACAGATTACTTAATTCACACGGATGGGAATAGTGACAACAGACAAGTAGAGGTGTGCCACTGGCTGATATGAGAACTTATTCAGGAAGCATGAATGTATTCAGGGATTATTTATCAACATGACAAGAAAATGAAGATGCTGGTATGTCTCCAATTAAACATGAAATTTCCAAAAAATCTATAAGAACTCTGATAGCTACAAAGAAAAATATGCAATATCCTTGAGAGTGACAATAGCTTTGAGCAACCAGAAAATATTAGCTTTACAGACACGGCTAAACTGTACTTAACAGAGAATATGTTCTGGCATGGAGGAGACGGTAAAACCATTTACGAAAATTTTGAAATCACAGTCCAAATAAAATCAGTCAACGAGAAAGATCTGTCTTTTACTGTCAATAACTCAAAATAACATCAATGAAAGAAGTTCCACACATTGAGCTTTTCTTTTGCTTTTGTTGCTGAGTAACATTTCACATTATATGTTGATACTGGATAATTTAAACAATAAAGAACACATCAAAGATAGCTGCCGATCTCTTCATCCCCATTCTACTCCAAGATTAGGTTTCGGAGGTGAACTGAGAAATTACAAGGGATCCACATCAATTCTTTAGCATTTTTTTTGCTGGTTTAGAATATGGTTTACCAAAACCCATATCGCAAAATGTTTAATGTAACTTTGTATTTGTGGGAACTCCTAAAATATCTTAGCATACAAGATCCCACTGAAAATGAAGACTTATTTGAAAGACAGACAGATAAGTATGCTCAACTTCTTAAAACACGAGAATATCTTCTTCCAGCGAGGTTTGGAGAGGAGCATTGGTGAATCAATTGGTGGCTATTTGCCTACCCATATTAGCAATGGCGACTCAGTTTGTATGATGTACATTGGTGAATCAAGTAAGCATCTGATTCAACTACTCTTCAACTAATTTGGAGCAGCTGATGTGTTGCACTTAGTTTTGGTCTTGTACATGTTTGTATGATGTACATTTTCTTGATGGAAATTAGCACATGTGATCAGATATCTGCCTTTCATTTTCGTTTTTTTTTTGTTGTATTTATACAGTTACATTTGTTGTAGATACAAGTATATACGTAGACTTTTGTTTGCTTGCTTGTTTATGATTACCCAAGCTTGCAATTTGAAAGGGAAAGAAATTTGGTCTCTCAATTTGATGTGCATGTTCTTCTTCTTGACGAGGGGCCACTTCAAATTGACATGGACTCTTTTGATCATCCATGCAAGAGGAAACCTGGGAGCATGGGGTGGTGCTGCATATGCAAAATTGACTATGAACTAGTTGATGGCCTGGATTTGCATTCACAGACAAGGGAGCACCAAAAGATGGGTATCGATATGGTCCTGAGCAGACAATCCCACGAAGCAGAAATTGTTAGTATTGTCTCTGCTACTTTTGTATTCTCTTATATGCTCTATTTATCCAAATGTTAATTCTTGGGTTCTCCTTACCATGGTTGCATGTGGTGATGGTCACACTACTTTCTCTAGCATCATTTTGTAGAACTTTAGAGGAACACAACTCAGTTGAAGAGGCCAAGAAGTCGAAAAAGTCTTGATATGAGAGCCGTGGGAGTAGGCATTAGGTTCCTTTAGACTAATGGAACATAGAGCTATGGCTATTACGTAAGATTTTGACTGGCTGGATCACTAGTTCAGGAATAACTTCCATAAAAGACATGCAAGTTCTTTGGACTATATAAATGTTTTTACCTTTCAGGTTGTTTTATATTAGCTTCTCTTTTTTAGGTTGGTGCACTATTGTTTGGAGATGGTTCTTTGGATTGAAATTTCTGTTGAAAGTTTTCTTTTTACATTTGTGATTTCTTTAGCTTGTGTCTAGAGATGTCCATTTCACATTGTATTTGTTTGCTAATGGTGTGACTGAGTTGCCTGGGTCTGCTAAGGACCAATTCGATTTTTAGAAGGCATAATATTCTGTTTTGTGGTAAAAAATTTGGTATGGCTGAATTCACCGCTTTTATTTTATTGTTGTAATGCAATTTTACCTTTAGTAGTTTTCCAAATTAAATGACAGCTAGCTGGTTGTTTGTTTATGATGAAAGAAAATGGTACTGGGGTGGTAAAGGTGCAAGCTATTCTAATGGAATTTTAGTGTGAACTTACATTTTTTATTTTTCATAGGAAATCATTTGAGTTTCATCAACTCAAATACTACTGATAGAATGCATGTTTCACACAGATACGAACTTAATAGGTTATTGTTAGGAAAATGATACATTGACATCTTGTACATGCTTACTTAGATAGCTAAATCCAGAAAATAATTTTTCTATGGGTTGTTATTCTTCAAGCTTGTTTTATTTGTGTGAGCTTTTGTAATTGTGAGAGTTTCAGAGCGATCATTTTGTGGGGGTCCTCTAACTTTTGAGGTCTAATGGTTTTTTGGAGGAAGAAAGGTGAGCGCTTTTAGAGGAAGAAGCATGAGGGTCTCTTTTCTCTTTTCCAGAAAGCATGCAAGGAGAGGTTTCTTTAGTGGGGTTTTCATATGAGAGTTTCGTGTAAGAGAAGTCTAGGGAGGTTTTGAGAGAGGTGAATTCTAACAAATTTCTCACAAAAAGAAAAAAGAAAAGAAAAAAAAAAGAGGATCTGTAGGAAGCCTCTGCAGGCACACTTTTGGGACTCTCCATACTGCCCCAAAAGTTTGTCGAGCACCTTTAGTTGGTTCTACCAGGGTGCTAAGAGAAAAGGAAAGAGAAATAACTGGGGGATAATGGATGACTATTTATTCTATATCTGCATGCAAGTAGATCAGAGGGATCTAGCCTTCAAGGTGCGAGTGAATGATAGTAGTGGATTTATTATTTTCCAACAATGTAGTATACTATTTTAAATTGTAAATACATTCATTAATTGCTTTCACACCAAGCATAAAAGACATATATACATTATACATCAGTCATATTAAAAGAGGAATATTAAATGGAAATGTCCTAAGTAGGCTTTCAAAGTCCTTTTCAACTTGCAAGTTGGGCACGGAAGTGTGCTTGCAAAGGCTTCATAGACTGATAGGTTCCTACAGTTCTTTTTCTTTTTCATTTTTTTGTGTGAGAAATTTGTTAGTACTCGCCTCTCTCAAAACCTCCCCAGACTTCTCTCAAACAAAACTCTCATCTGCAAACCCCACTAAAGAAACCTCTCCTTGCAAGCTCCCTGGAAAAGAGAAAAGAGACCCTTATCCCTCTTCCTCTAAAAGCACTCACCTTTCTTCCTCCAGAAAACCATTAGACCTCAAAAGTTAGAGAACCCCCACAAAACGATAGCTCTAAAACTCTCACAACTACAAAAGCTCACACAAATAAAACAAGGATGAAGAATAACAACTGATTGAAAAATTATTTTCTGGATTTAGTTGTCTGAGTATCATTTTCCTAACAATAACCTATTAAGTTTGTATCTGTGTGGCATAGGCATTACATCAGTGGTAACTGAGTTGAAGAAACTCAAATGATTTCCTACAGAAATAAAAAAAATGTAAGTGCACACTAAAATTCCATTAGAATAACTTGTACCTTTACCACCTCGTTAGCATTTTCTTTCATCATAATGTAACAACTAGCTAGCTGTCATTTAATTTGGATAATTGCTAAAGGTAAAATTGCATTACAACAACAAAATGAAAGTGGAGACGGCAACCATAGCAAAAATTTTACCACAAAACAGAATATTGTGCCTTCTAAAAATCAAATTGGTCCTTAGTAGACCCAGGCAACTCAATCGTACAATTAGCAAACAAATACAATGTGAAATGGACATCTCTAGACACAAGCTAAAGAAATCACAAATGTAAAACGAGAAACTTTCAACAAAAACTTCAATCCAAAGAACCATCTCCATATAATAGTGCACCAACCTGAAAAAGAGAAGCTAATATAAAACAACCTGAAAGCTAAAAACATTTATATAGTCCAAAGAACCTACATGTCTCTGATGGAAGTTATTCTTGAACTAGTGATCCAGCTAGTCAAAATCTTCCGTAATAGCCATAGCTCCATGTTCCATTAGTCTAAAGGAACCTAATGCCCACTCCCACGGCTCTCATATCAAGACTTTCTTGATTTCTTGGCATCTTCAACTGAACTATGTTCCTCTGAAGTTCTACAAAATGATGCTAGAGAAAGTAATGTGACCATCACCACATGCATCCATGGTAAGGAGAACCCAAGAATTAACATTTGGATAAATAGAGCATATAAGAGAATACAAAAGTAGCAGAGACAATACTAACAATTTCTGCTTCGTGGGATTGTTTGCTCAGGACCATATCCATACCCATCTTTTGGTGCTCCCTTGTCTGTGAATGCCAATCTAGGCCATCAACTGGTTCGCAGTCAATTTTGCATATGTGGCACCACCCCATGCTCCCAGGTTTCCTCTTCCATGGATGATCAAAAGAGTCCATGTCAATTTGAAGCGGCCCCTAGTCAAGAAGAAACATGCACAGCAAATTGAGAGACCAAATTTCTTTCCCTTTCAAATTGCTAGCTTGGGTAAGCATAAACAAGCAAGCAAACAAAAGTTTACATATATACTTGTATCTACAACAAATGTAGCTGTATAAATACAAAAAAACAAACAAAAATGAAAGGTAGATATGTGGTCACATCTACTAATTTCCATCATGAAAATGCACATCATACAAACATGTACAAGACCAAAACTAAGTGCAACACATCAACTGCTCCAAATTAGTTGAAGAGAAGTCAAATTAGATGCTCACTTGATTATAAAATCCACCTTCAATTGGGAAACCTTGCAAAGAAAACTGCTCCCAAATATTGAGTCCCCATTGCGAATATGGGTAGGCAAATAGCCACTAATTGATTCACCAATGCACTTGTGTGAAGACCAAACTCCTAGAACTCCTGATTCACCTATCCGAAAATTGCTAGGAAAGTCAGCAAAACCAGCTGTCTCACCCTGAGCTAGTCCTATTGGTTCCCCCAACCACAAGTGACTTGGCAAATTATGGGGGCCCAATGGCTCTCCACCCCGCATGTTGCCAGATAGGACATTTGGACCAACCAAATCACTCATCCTGAAACTTCCAGTGCCATTAGGCTCAACTTTGTGCAAGTGGTTCGGCAACGACCTTGACCCTACACCTGAAGGAAACAATGAAAACTTACTGTCATGGAAATGTCTGCCAACTGAACTGAATGGGAGAGTAAATGTTTTAGATTGCTCACCAATAGGCGAAGAGCCAAAGGTGCACCCAGAATAGTGAGGGGTACACACTGACAATGGACCCTGCAACGTGCATCCTTTCACCTATGGCCTCGGTAACTAGTTTATTTGCTTCAATCAATGGCTGTAGAAATTATATATTATCACGTCATAATATAGTTTATGGGTGTCAAGCAAAATTACAGAAGCAGTAGAAATCAAAATAAGCTACAAAAGCTTGGCATCCGCTTCTGTCACGAGGTACCCATCATAGGGGTAGGCCCGTGTGGTGCTTACAAGATGACTTGGGCATGGTTTGTAGTACAAATGAGTGCATCATGTTTGTATTGCTTCATTTGGAAAGACAAGATTGAATATTCAATATGCACTCGTTGTCAAAACCCATAATAGTGGCCGAATTGTAGGATCTTGGTCAAGTCAATAGTGAACTGATGAGTGCTGGGAAGTGTACAGATAAGCAAATTCTTCTTCAGAATAGTATCGAAGTCAACTTAAACAAATTGTGGGGTCCAGCTCATCACATGTTTCCTTTTTCTGGATGCATAAACAAGATAGTCATCTCCACATTGAGAACTTAAATGATATGAACTGAGGAAGAAAATCTAAGTGCATGTCGTGGGAGCTGCTCATATATTTTTTCATGTAAAAAGAGTAACACAATTGAAGAAACTTATGTGATTACAAAATTCAGGCATAACAATCTTTTTGGTGCCCAGAATAACTCACTAACACGGCAGCTAGAACAAGTAAAATCAAGTTGCTACACGGTGGATGGGGCATATTTTCACGTGGAAAATATTATAGGGCTAAAAATACAAGTGGGACCCACTATCTTAATGATCCAAACCATTCATTCAGGTAGTAATTGAAATGGATGAGTGACATATAAAAGTTATCCAGCGTTTTGTTGATTATAAGCCATTTATATGAGATGGTTTGTTAATTCATTTTCCCCCCTTTTACATACCGTCTATGGAGGCCAAGAATAAAAAAACTAAGAACAATTAGATGGCTTTCAAATTTGGTTCATGGCTCATCCATAGCATTGCCTAGCATATTGTTGGGTTGAAATTGGAAATAGTGGGCCCTACTTGTACTTTAACTAGCTGATATTTTGTATGAACAACCACCACAAAATCGTCCAAAATGGATAACTAAATGACAACTATTTAGCACACCATTCATCACCACTCTTATAGCCCCCGTGAGAAATTGGCCATACTAATGGCTTCAGCAGCATTAAGCTGCACACATGGCAGGTACTGTACTTCTAAGTCAACCATCTTGTTGGGTCCAAAAACCAGAATATGGAAACATGAGCAATCTTCTACTTAATCAAATTAATATTTTGGCCACAAAGATGTCAAACTAAAATTTCTAGGTTTGACGCAATTAGGATAGGGTCTACCAATGTGCTAAGGAATGAATAGAATGCACAAAGTCCATAAAAGCTTCTAAATCCAGCCTGTAAAATGGCATGGAAGAATCAATAATAGCCTTCCCCTCTTAACTCATCTAGAGTGACGTCCTTCCTTGCAACATCATAACTCATATCACAATGTCATCAGCAAGAAAACCTCACAAATAATTGAGCACAAATTTTCCTATCGTTATACATCCAGAACAAGAAATCTTCTATATAGTAGTTGGATGTTTTACCGAAACCACAATATTAACAAAGTGAAAAACCAAGACCTTCCAAGAATGGACAAATTACTTGATTCTAATCTGCCTCATTCCCTTTTCAATTGTTCAACCAAGCGAAGTTCTGTCATTACTACCCATATCTAGAAATAATCATTACTAGCAATATGGAATTCAGTCAATTTTAATTAGTAATCCAGCTATTCTGCAATATTCAATTATCATATCACATTCTAGTGTAATTTGACAAAGAAATCCACAATAAATCAATTAGATTGTTTTAACCGTCATTCTATAATTCCGAGCCAATTAATTTGTTGAAGATAAAGTTTAGATGCAAACACAGGAAATTTTCCACAGAGAAAAATCTGAATTCCCACATCCTTTACCCTAGAACATAAAGCAAATTCGTTTCAACTATAGAATCTTAACATTAACTAATTGCCCATCTACTGGTCACCCTGCAAAACTAATATTCAAGAAACAAGAAAATAAAAAACCAATGAGTTCTACAAACGCAATGTTCTCTTTGTATAACAATTTGTATGTGCACAGTTTGAGCACTTAGTATTACTTATACGAACTACATCAGGTTACAACACATTACAACAGTCTTCACAGAAGTAAACTTACTAAAACTCCATCATGTAAATTACACTGTAAAATAATTCAAAAACTTCCCAAGAACCAATTGAACCATAGTCGGTTAGACGACATTACAATAGTCTTCATAGACAAAAATTGACAAAAACTCCAGCACCTACCTCCAAAACTATGTGCCCATCTTCTATTTTTATGAGTCCTTATGTGCCATGCAATCTTGCCTATCCCAGTAGGAGAGAGAGCTACAATGCCTACCTAAGATGAAGTCCAACAGATGAATGGCTGGGATTATCTGATTTAAAGTAAAAATAAACTTCAATTCACTCTACCAAGAGTTTAACTTTAACCTAAACCTTTAAGCCATGCCATCACTGGAAGCTTTTTCTAGCATTGACAGGATTTTTTAACTATAAAAATTTACTTTCTTTTACCTACCATAAAGCATGTCATAGTTTAGAGGCTTTGATTTGGGGTGACTGCCCATTTCTCTACCTTCAAAACACATGCGGATTTCAATTTCAAATTTTTTCAGTGGCTAAACCAAAA